>OX063276.1:9828922-9836422 GCA_944039245.1 Nebria salina
AATGTTAAATATATTTAATATATTTGCTTGCTATTTATCTAATCAAATTAAATTTCAGATGATTTCATACTGTATATTTAAAAAAAAAATTTATTTCTTTTTTAGTATGTGTATCGGAATCCATTTTGTATTGCATAATAGATAAATGAACTGTCATTCGTTTTTATTAACTTATATACCTATCTAACGTGTGTGTTTTTAATCGTTTTGAATTGGCATTGTCAGGTTGTTACTTTCGAGAAATCTCTTTTTTTGCATGTAAGTATTAAATCACAAATAAATAGTAAAACTTTGAAATGAAGTCTTTAATAATTTGTTCGTAGTATGCTCTTCCAAAACGATACTGTTGTGTTCCTGTTCGCTTTGATAGAGAAGAACGGCTTGCAAGTTTTCCGATAGTCTGAGCACTTATATAGTTGGAAAAATTCAACAATCCGCGGTTGCGCTCTATCCTACCTGCACATGTTTATGTGGATGTAATTTATCAGGAATGTATCACTTTATTGCTTGGAGATTTCTATATGAATGATATATTATAAATATGCAGAGTATTCATTTTTAAGTAATTTCTATTTTATTTTGTATACAATAAGTAAGTACTGTAATCGTGAAAAGTCATGGGTCATATGGTGCTGTTGGAGTAACTAATTGTTCTTATAATGTCAAGATTCAGTTCAAATATCTGTTTTCCAATTCATTTAGATCTATAATGAATGGTAGTTTTGCCGAATTAATATTTATTTAATCTTTATAAAAAACTATTCATATTCGAGTGAAGGACCAAATAAAAGCCGAATATTATTAATATTTAATAATAAAAATATATTTCTTATATTATTAGTATATAAATATGTGTATGTTATGTAAAATTTAATTTACTGAATTAGTAAAAATATTTGTATTGTTTAAATAATGTTTTTTATTTAGAGGTATCTTTGATACTTTTGCTTTTTGTGGAACACGGAAAGTAAAAGTATACCTATCCTTGCCTACCTAAAAAAAAAAACAGGCCCTCTGTGGTTTATGCGTAAACTAAACCATGAAGGAGGTATATAACATTGGAGGTATATAACATTAAGATCCATCTCCCCCTACTCTCTGGTAATAACATTACATTTCTAGAAAGTGAACTTGATAAATGTCACATTTTGGTTGTGAATATGATAAATGTCACGTGTTGGTTGTTCAGAGCAATTACTAGGAAGGTTCAAAATAATAAAGTAATAAATAAAAATAACTTCAAAAAACCTAGCACGTCTAGTAAAATTACCGTCAGACCGTGAAGGTTCGGGGCCTGAACAGGGTCCATGAAATGAAAATGGGGGTCCACAATAGTGGATCTCAACATACACTGATAGTACCTATTTACTTACATAATACTATCTTATAATATAAAGACATACATTATTTATAAAAGTACCTATGAAGTAAAAAATTTATTATATATGTTTATAAAATTGTGTAAGTTGTAGGATGTAGGCATTCGCTTTGTGGTCGCAATACATTTTGAACTTGTAAAAACCTGCACATAATGATATACCAGTATCATCTTGTTACAAGCATACGCGCAGTCTCAGAGAAACATCTTTGTAATTATTAATGTCTTTGCTCAGAGCTTCGCGAACTTGCACTGATTTGTTCAATTCGTCACTCTATAAATACGAATGTGAGACAAATACGTTTATTCGTTTCCTGATTCTTGAAAAAGAAAGTGCTAAGAAATTATTTAAAAAAATATAAACTGGTAGTTTATCACACGAATTATAGTGAATCAGTGTTATTTTGTTTGAGAGTGCCGGAGAAAAGTAAGTACATTATATTTTATTAAATTTTAGTTTTGTACTCGTAGTTATAAGCTTATGCCTGCCATAAAATCTAAGACCATACAATTTAAATTTGACTTTGATTTATTAATATACAGCTGCTGGACTTTATGTCTTATTTAAATAGATTAATTTTGCCCATAGTACAGTGTTGATTATTTGAAGCTTGGCTTTATTCCATCATTGTCGGACAAACAATTGCCTATGTGCCTTTTATGCAACTAATTTTTGGGCAATGACGCTATGAAACCCTCTAAGCTGCAGGATCATCTGAGAAAATGTCTGATAAAACAGATAAAGATTTGAAATACTTTCAAACACTCAAAGATAAACTTCAGAAGAGACCCACGATGGACGATGGACAGAATGCGTCTTACAATATCTCGTTACTTATAGCAAAATCCGGAAAACCGCATACTATCGGAGGGAGAGAAGTTAATTTTGCCAGCCGTTGAAGAGGTTTTAAAAACTGTTTTACACAAACCTGCATCTGATATCATTAAAAGAATTCCCTTAAGCAACAATACTGTTGAAAGACGTATTGATGAAATGATTTCTGATATTGAAAGCTTCTTGTGTAATTATTTGCAAACGACCCATTTCTCTATACAACTGGACGAGTCAACTTTACCTGGTAATGCAGCATTATTATTGGCATATGTTCGTTTTATTATGAATAAAAAAATCTGCGAAGAACTGCTCTTCGCAAGAACTTTAACAACCGACACTAAAGGTGAATCAATATTTCATGTTTTGAAGAATTACTTCATTGAAAAAGCAATCCCTTTATCAAATATAATATCACCTGCCATGGTTGGACGTTATCGTGGATTTATAAGCTATTTAAAACAAAATGTGTCAGGGGTGTTAGCAATACATTGCGTCATCCATCGACAACATTTAGTTGCTAAAAATTTTAGTGTTAGATTGCATGAATCTCTTCAATTAGTCATTAATGCAGTAAACCGAATCCGAAGCAACGCGTTGAATACGCGGTTATTTGCGCAGTTGTATTGATAATTTATTATTAAAGCATCAGGTTCATCCTTCCCACTAAAAACATTTACTTATTGCTTAGTTTATTTTATGTTTATTTTATGTTACGTATATTTTATATAACAGATACAAAATTTTATTTTGAGTAGTTTTAATTTAAATTCAAATAATAAATGTATAAAACATAACATGTGTTTCTACTTTAAGTTTTTAACACTAAACTTCACTACAGTTAGAAATTTACAAAAAATCAATATCAGGTCTACCCAAAACCGAAGCACATGGCAAGAGGTCTACGACACAAAAAAGTTTGGGTACCTCTGCCTTAAATCTTGCTTTATTTCTTTATTGATTGAAGTCAAGCTTTCAACACTTTGTTGTACTGTCAACAATTGTTGCTGAAGGTTAGCCATCACTTTGTTTTGGTTCTTTCTTTCATTTTGCATATCACTTATCCATATTTTTAATTCATAATTTAACAATTCAGAGCATGAATTGCAGAACCACTTAACATTTTTTATTTCATTTATTAGTTGAACCTCTTTTTCTTTTAATTTTACACAATGAATATGAAATTCTCCATCACATAATCCACTACATTTAATTGCTTTGTCACCACGCTTAATGTCAATAATACACACTCTGCAATTACTCATATTAAGCGGCCCGTCTACGATCGGACCAACTCAACCACACGCTGCTTTGATGAGAAGTGTAGTGTTGCGCGGGGGTCATAAGCACTGCCCACTTACAGTGGAACAGTTCATTGCTGGGAAGCTATTGTCCACACTCTTATATATCTACTCACTCTACTGCTACACAGCTATTCTCACTACTGCCCCCACCACAACCGCCCGCTACCCGTACCCTGCCGCATCCAAGCTATGGCATGTCATTTATGAGATTGAAAAATACTGTAAAAGTGTTTTTGTTGCGAGTAAACTGTGAGTTTATTACTGACTTAAAACACATGTTTTTAACATCAGTTTATAGATGAAGGACGATTCTACTGATGTGCCTTTTTAATTTTTTTAAAATAAATTTCTGTCATGTGATATAGCCATCTAAAGTTTGCATAAATTGGGCATCTTTAAGAATTTATTATAATTTAATACAATTTTTTTTTTAAAAAAGAAAAAGGCACAATAGTATATTGATCCTTTAAGTATATAATCCATGTTGGAATAAAATGTTCCCACTCATGTATTGCCTGTAAAATACTCGCAACGTAAGTACATTTTTCACTGAATTTTAATAAGTAGACGAGCCCCTTAAATAATTGCGGAGCGCACAGAAACACGTCCGTATGCTTCGACAATTAGTGCACATGTAAGTATTGGGTGTATAATCTGGACATAATTTGTATTTTATATAAGTATAAGCTAGTATAATTGAATGTATGACCCTTTGTAGTCTCCTGATGAAGACAACTGTGTTTGTCGTAACGTTGACCGTTTTTTTATAAATTAAATTCATTGACTGCATTCCTGCGAAAAAAAAATTTATTTATAAACTGTTTAATATTCATCAATCAAGTGTACGACAAGATAGTGGATAGATGGAAAGCATAGAGAACAAATAAAATAGTACTTTTAAAATTAAAAATTAAAAACCGAGGCCGAAGCATGGAAGTAACTAAGTGAAAGCAAGTTACATACAAATGTTATGAATGTAAATGAAATAAAAATAGAAGAATGACAAAAATACATCAAAAACAAAAATGACAATATGTAAGACGAATTTATAAAGATTTTGTGCTAAACCACCAATGCGATATTATTGGAAGAGAAACTCATTGAAGAAATAGAAACAAAATATTCTTACTCGATTTCAGAAAAAATCATAGATAATATACAAAGATTAAATATTAATATATGTACGAAACTTAATATAACAGCTCGCAGATATACTTATTTCGTCAGATAAATAACATAATAAAAGCGCTAGAAAAGAAACTCAAATGCGTACTCTATGGATAAAGTGCTAATATGAGACTGTCATATAAGTTAAACACCTTTATTATTCTATCTTATAGATCTGGGAAATTTATCAACAGTCGTTTCGATAATAACATTTTATGTATTACTACATCCACTTGATCCAATATATAAAGTTTCCATAAATTCAAACCATCTAACTCTTGAGTAAGAGTTTCCCAACTGTGCTACTGATTTACACAAGGTCTTCGGATTTTGTTCAAAATTCATATTTAGGTAGATCTAATGAATAAAAATTAGGTTCTGAAAATATTTTGGAAAAAAAATATTTAATTTTTGAGTTATAAGCTATTGAATATTTTTGAGTTAATCAATTAAATAATTAATATCTCAGATTTTAGTAAATAGAAATTTATGAAATTTTGATAAAATGTAGTTAATAGATAGACCTATCTAAATATATTTAAAAAAACTAATTTACGTTTAATTTATATATGAAAAATTAAGTTTTTAATAAACAAATTAATTTTTCTTCGTGTTCTCCATGTGATACATGAATTTTAATTCATCCACAAGATTGTAAAAGTCTTTATCTTCAAAATGGAAAAATAAAATTTACGGAGCCGGAATTAGTAACCGAGTTATAGTAACTCTCGCGAGTCACTAACGTCTAGGCGCAAGGTAATTACCGCGCGCGCTGTATATGTTATTCAAGTGTTTGGGGTTTAAAGGATTGTGATATATGATATGTTTATTGAAATCAACAAATAAATTAATAATTGCAATTTAATAATTAGGTACTTTATACATTTATTTGTTATAATTAAGACTGTTTTTTTATAGTTTTGTATATACCATTATCGCAGGCAGAAAACATTATGCATGCCATTTCATTGTCATTGAACAGAATGAACGAGTGGTATTGCCGCGTATCATTAATAGTTATTGTGGTTTCGTAACGTTTCTTTAATGACGAAATGTGCGAAATGTGTTCTTCCTGATTACAAAAATCGAAACAAATTTTGTGGAAAAATGCTTTCGCCCAGTCATATCGTAGTTGCGGTGTTGTGATGTGGTTCTCATTCACACGTTGCAAACTTGCTCTATATGCTTGCCGTTTAACCGTGCCCCCAATGCCATCACAAGCACCTTTCCCGTGCGAGGTAGCAAAAAATGCCTCTCCGCCATAATATTGAAGTCGCTTTTATGATTCAATAAATTAATAAAATTATACTTATTTTTATATTGCGACGCTGCGCCGTGAGAAAAATATTTGATTTTTTTAACCTTTTCCTGTCCAAAATGTCCTATTACATAAGCGATAAGCTTAGAATTAAATAAATGGACTGCTGATGCATCGTTAACAAAGGTATAAAGTACCTAATTATTAAATTGCATTTATTAATTTATTTGTTGATTTCAGTAAACATATCATATTTGCTTATATCACATCCTTTGAACCCCAAACGCTTGAATAACATATACAGCGCGCGCGGTAGTTTCCTTGCGCCTAGACGTTAGTGACTCGCGAAAGTTACTATATCTCAGTTACTAATTCCGGCCCCGTAAATTTTATTTTTCCATTTTGAAGAAGAAGACTTGTACAATCTTGTGGATAAAATAAAATTCATGTATCACATGGAGAACATCAAAAAAAATTAATTTGTTTATTAAAAACTTAATTTTTCATATATAACTTAGACGTAAATTAATTTTTAAAAGAATATTTAGATAGGTCTATCTATTAGCTACATTTTACCAAACTTTCATAAATTTCTATCAACTAATATCTGGGATATTAATTATTTAATTGATTAACTCAAAAATATTCAATAGCTTATAACTCAAAAATTAATTTTTTTTTCCAAAATATTTTCAGAACCTAATTTTTATTTATTAGATCTACCTAAATATGAATTTTGAACAAAATCCGAAGACCTTGTGTAAATCAGTAGCACACTTGGGAAACTCTTACTCTCTTACATCTGATTCTTTGCAAATTTATTCATCATATTTTCAAGGATGGAAGGTTTTGTAAATTATGTTTCTAAGCCTTCTTGACTTTAAAAATATAAATTTGTTCTTTCAATACAAAGTTACGGAGTAACTGTTCTTAAGACAATGTTAGATTCAAGAGTGAGTTGTTCTCAGTCTACAATGTCTTTCTAACAGAATTCTTATCAATTACAAATGTTATCTAAAACTAACATCTGTGGGCAACTAAAACAAAACCAAGGGTTGAAACATATTATTAGACATTATGATATACAATTCCTCCCTTTCAAGAGATTACATTATTTTAAAGGATTTTTACTTTCTTATACGCAGTATAAGTAAGTATGGTAATCATGAAAAATTTCGAACTCGAGATTTTAACGGAAATATACGTTTTGACCTTCCCTGAATCGATTCCGACTATTTTCGGAATGACGTCCGTCTGTGTGTGTGTGTGTGTGTGTGTGTGTGTGTGTAGGTGTGTGTGTGTGTGTGTTTGTGTGTGTGTGTGTGTGTGTGTGTGTGTATGTTCTCTACAGCCTAAACGGTTGAAGCTAAAATTATGAAACTTTATACTTAAGATCTGCATATGCCAGAAGTGTGCACCTCCTATTTTCGAAAAAAAAATTCAAAGCGAAAGTGCCTGTTTACTCTAGTCATTTTTTGCAATTTCTGCAATTACTCCAAAATGGTTACAATTACACTGCAGATGTTTTATTTTTGTATAAAAAATAGGTTGTTTGAAATTT